>WOVY01000044.1:480000-520000 GCA_013436015.1 Rhipicephalus annulatus | reverse complement strand
ACAAGCGCTGCTAGATTCCGTTCCCTGATCACTCGCTCGGCGAGCGATATCGCGTGATTACTGCAGCTTGCGCCGTGGCCGCAAACAACGTTTGGTATGTTGGCAGTGGAATACGCACTGCAGGCCTGAGCAGAAAGAATATAATCTAGCAACGCTTGTCTACCGGCCATAATTCATTCTGATTTTTTTTCGGCAACAGATGACGCTGTAAGCGAACGTGTTCTCTTTTGCTGTCGGTTGATGGTGCTGTAGGCAGCCGCTGCAGAGTGCAGGCCACGCGTTCGCGTGTTCCCTTTCATAAAAGACGACAGTGTGCAACTGCCAAGCTCAGGGGCCGTGTATTGCGAGTGTCTGGTTCTTTTTATCCTCACCAGTTGGCGCTAAATCTAAAAAAAAGATTTTCGGTGGTACTGCGATTTGTTTTTGTCACCTCAGAGCCACAAATAAGAGATGAAACCGGTTTTCAGGAATATTTCTTGTTGCTGCATTGACGGACACTGCACACTGCTTTGCGAGGTATCGGGCTCATTCTCTTCGACACACTCCGCAACGCTGAGCTGACGCTGGCCTTGGCGCTCCTCATATGGTATGCCCCCTCTCTGGCGGCGTTCACGCGATGACGCCGAGGGAAGTGGCGCTGGGAAAGCGCTGGCAAAAACGCTGCATATATTTCGGGCAGATAGGACGCTCAGTTGCAACTGAGTTGTTTGCGAAAAAAAAAACTACACACCAAGAAAGCTTATTCGCATCAGACGTGAGCATCAGTGCGCCTTCAATGCATTATGATGAAGGAAATAAAGTTTGTTGACAGCACTTGGTTCTTTCAACAGATTAGATGTACACCGATCAAGCTATCTATTTAGGTTGTTACGGCACTTCCATGCAATTCGACAATAGTTTCGTGACAGTGTCCAATGCGAATGCGCATAAGCTTTCTTGGTATGACGGTTTTTCGTGATAAACTCAGTTGCTACTAAGCGTCTTGTCGGTTCGTGTTGTATTCTTTCAACAAGTTCCACTACACAAGGCTTTTAAACAACTAGTTCAATTAGCAATAAGTGACTATTTTGAGGTTTTGGTGACTTCATTGGTACAAAACAGACGTAAGAGAATGGCGCACATACGGTGCAGAACGCAGTGTCCCGCGTACCTGGCCTTAAAGTTGGCACACGCTGCATTCGGCCCCCTGTAGCTCGTGGGAGCGTGTTTGTCCGTGAAGGTGGCAGCCTGAGGTTCGAAGCAGCAGTGCACGACGCCTCTGAGGGAGATCAACCCGATCACGCCCAGCGTTACGTACACGGTCACCAAGGAGGCGCCGCACCCCGCCCACAGGCGCCAATCGAAGGCAGCTATGAAGGTGCGCATGCCGACACCCTTGAGCACCCTCCGCCTCACCACAGCGGCGAGGCCCGTGCTGAGCACCGGGAGCGTCATGTCCACGTCGTGCCAGCGGTCTGCCGCGACCGCCGTGTTGCCCACCGCGATGTCCGTCTCCTGCGAACCGTTTCCGCATTACTTACGAAAGGCACGGTGGCCAAAACTTCAAGTGGTCGAGCGTATAACATATTTACTTATACAGCCACGCATTATACGTTGTCACGATAAGAGCGTCGCCATTAAAAACTGAATAGGTGCAAGTAACATTCTCACAGTAAAACCAGTACGTGGAGAATGTGAGCCGCATGCTATATAGATTTTAAATATTACCGTGTCGCTGCAAAACAAAGCCTTAAATATACAAATAATGTCTCCTAATAAGAAAGTGACTTAGTCAATAAGTAACACATGCCCCATGTAGCTCAAACAATTAAGGGACCCTAAAGCTTCGCCTTTAGGAGTTGAACGCGACAGCGGCATCCTGTTTCTAGTGCGTACTTCAAACACCCTGTGCATTATCCATTTTTGAATTCGCTATGCACCCACTATATGTGACTTAAGGGAAGAGGCGCAGTAGTGTGTGTGACTTTTCTAGTGAGGTACCTGCTTTCAGCCACGGAGTCGTCATGATAATCACATATTGTGACGCTGTTGGCAATTGATGCTTGTACCACGCATTATTACGGCAATATTTAATGTTTCATTGTGATTAATGTATACAGGACGCGTGTGTTTGTGAAGCATGAAAGCTACTTTCACTGCATTTCCAAGCAGACAAAGTTCCTTTCACTGTTTTTACAAGCAGAGGCATGGCCGTGTGACAGAACGTCCGCTTGCCACACAAACGAGCCGGGTTCGACCCCCTCTTGAATCCAAACAACCTTGGTTCGGTCGCCACTTTGCTCCAGGACTTTTTATCTTACTCGATTTTTCGGACAGGCATATAGATGATTTTTCGCCCAGAACCAACGGCGCCAGAATTTCTGCGAAACGATCTCTTCGCGTTAAAATGTTACATATAAACTGTTTTGCGGACAACCCGACACATTAATATACAAAGTGACCTAAAGATGACAGAAGCCTTAATAACGACCAGCACTACTATACCATTTTCATGATGACTCATGTTGCTAGTTCTCTAAAAAAAAACATTCGCAAAGGTCTATATGGCAACACTTAAAAAGTCTCCGTTATACATCTACACAGTCGTGATAACAATCGAAGTCTCAATTCGGAAGCTGTAATCTGTTACAAAACTATAATCCAGCGTTGGAACGCCGCATAAGTACATTTCGACTACCGTAAAACCTCGGTAATACGAACGCAGCTCATGCGAGTTTCGCGGTGATACGAATTCTTCTTTGGTTCCGCCCAAGGCTCATTGTCCTGCAATGTAATAGAATAAGGTTGTTGCGAACCGATTTCCTCCCCCCCCCCCGCGACGTTTGACACGAACGTACGCTACCTTCCAGGTACGCGGAGGTGCTGTCATTGTGTTAGTTTTACGCGTGCCTGCCTCGTGCATCAAGCATCTCATGAAAGAGGGAAGAAGACGACCTTATTCAAGGAGTCGGGCCTCCCAACGTCAACATGCGTGACTGTTGAGGTTACACTTGGGTGGACACAGCCGCAAATCTCCCAAAAAGACATTCCCAACACCACCGCTTTAATGAAATCATAACATAAAACCGCGGCTCTAAAATGTTGTGGCCCGATTCATCGCATCAAAGCACAATTTTTTGTTACTTTTGCCACAATACAATGGTGTCGTGCAAAAATGTGTACTGAAATTTGGAAAAGGCTACTGCTGTCACGGGTTACAACGAACCTGGTTGTTCAGTTAAACACCCACGTACGAGCTGCATATTTGCGAGTGCTGGTATGAATCCCGATATCTAAAAACTCCACTGACAATCTTTGAGAGTTCTCTCTGACTTTGCTGTAGCCTTGCAGAAAAATGAATGATAGATTGATTGATATGTGGGGTTTAACGTCTCAGAACCACCATACGATAATGAGAGACGCCGTAGTGGAGGGCTCCAGAAATTCTGACACCCTGAGGTTCTTTAACGTGCACCCAAAGCACACGGGCCTACAGCATTTTCACCTCTATCGAAAATGTATCCTCCGCAGCAAGAATCATAAATGAAAATGCACGCTATCTTTCTTTTGTCGTATGCTAATTTTTCATGGTTTCCGGTGATACAAATTTCACAGATTATCAGTATTTTCTGTGGTCCTATGATATTCGCATCACCAAGGTTTCGCTGTACTTGGCAATTCTTTTCTATTACGAAGTTTGTTTGAGTGTCAGATCAACACTCATTAGCCGACTCCTTCATTTAGGCCAACCCCGTAGGCATGCGCATGAGGGTGGTGGGGGCACCCCTTTCCTCCTAATTACTTAAAGGTGGGTGCGAAGTTTCCCTCATTCATTTACTCAGTCAGATATCTCTGGTGATTGTTTTAGGCAGGGTAATGGCAACGAACGTTACTGCCGATAATGACAGCCGAAGACACCTGATGTTGCATTCCGACAACTGTTTACATCCAATCTTTGTATTCCCACAAAGCCAAGAACGAGGCACAGTTCACTGTAAGAAGCAAGTCGTCACTTCGTTTTTATTTCTTTCATCTGTGGTAAAGCATGTTTTGAATAATTACCTCCCCCATATCCCCTACTTGGGGAAACCTTTGCACACAGCTTTGGTCAAAGGGATCATGCAACTCGAAAACTTACCGTCGGCGTGGGCACTTGCGCGAGTGGTTCAAAAGGCATCACGTGATGAGGTTAGCCCGTGCGGTCATCTTGGCATTACTCGTCACCATAATTGACGACCCTATCATGGAACAATTGTAACGTCACATGAGTAGGTCGATTCGTGACATGGTCGTATCACCATTACGCAACGTCGCAACTTGTTCACAGATGTCAGTGGCTCTGCAACACTGTGCAGAGGGCAGCTTCCGATTTCCCCAATCCCAATGGCAGTGCAAGACTACTTCAGGAAATTTCGGTGGTATGCATCAACTGGGGAAAGGAAGATGGCCTTCGACTTCGAGTCATCTTTGAAGATGCATCAGGGAGCGTATAACCTTTTGTTGTTGTTGTTGTTGTTGCCTGCGGCTGTTTGTAACGATGTAATTTATATACGCCATTTTTTTGTTTTATTTATGTTTCACTTCTTCCATTTATGTGTGTAGATAATAAACAATCAGATTATCATGTTACTGCTCCTGCCCAAGCTAATTCATGTCCAAGTTCAAAAATATGCTGACTAACTCTGTGACGACACGGCCAAATGCGATGCCAACTTTCGCATGGAGCAAGTCGCTAAATTTTGCGTTCAAAATGATCGCTTAGCTAGGCAAGATCGATTACCTAAACTTTTGAAGCAACGAAGCTTGGTGAAAAATTCTAACGAGAAAGTTCTAAATCGCTTTGGAAGATGTTCTTGTTGATGGCTTCTAACTTTCTACCTATCGAATATTAGTGTTTTTCTGCTTCTTACAAATGACAGCAAGGTGCACATATGCACATAAGGCGTCGCGAACCCAGCCTTTCCTAAACGGTGTTTATTAATCTACGTGCGTTCTGCTACGACAGGCGGAGCGAACAGAAATGGATTTCGGCGAGTCAAGGTTATTAAAAAGTTCCGTCGAATCACAGTTACCATAATATATCCGGAGGTTCTAAAGTTTTATATAAGCTGACAGGGAGACCTTCTATGGCTTCATGAATGGGTTAATTACAAAAATAAATGCAGCAAAAGTGTATGCGTGGACGTCGAGGAAATGCTACTGTTGCTAAGCCTTCTGCTTATGTACCTACGTTGCTTGATCCACGGCTGTAGCCAGTAAGGCATCAAGGAACAACTGATCTCTCAATTAGGGAAGCGGTTATGTCATGAGATAAAATGGTCAATATAGATTTAAAGAAGCTTCACAGGTATTCCATATTCGTATATAATTTAGACAAGATGTCCGCCATGTTAGCTCAACAGCTACGGAGCTCGGCTGCTCACGTGCAGGTTGCGGGTTCGATACTGGCCACGGCGATTTGTGTTTTGTGTGCGCGAAACGCAAGAACCTCGTGTTCTGTGCAATGTCAGTGCACGTTAAAGAACACCACATGGTCAAAATCTCTGGAACCCTTCATTACAACGTCTCTCATGATCATATCTTGATTTTGGAACGTAAAACCATACATATTATTATTACAGAATTAAAAGCTCTGAATTTTTTCTTCCATGATGCGCAGTAGGTTTGCATCTAGAAGTGAGCACATGCTAGTTAAAATAGATCCCAATAAGGACAAGTTAATTCCAACGCATATATAATTGCCCTTAATTTTTGCTAGAAAAAAGTGCTGCTTTGGCCTATACATGACGGCATAGAAAAATGTATTTCTCTCTTCATTATTACCCCATTGAGGATCTCGCTGATCATGCTTTCCCAGGAGTCCCTCAGGTCAGTCGTCTTGGCAACATGAATGGCGTATTTAATGCCGCTGATGCGGCTGATTGCATCCATCAGGTCCTTGGTGAATCCTTCGTATTCACCCCGGCCATCCTCGATGCGCCGAGGCTTCCGCATAAGGAAAGGCTCTGCCTGGATTGGAGGAGAGAAAAAAAAAGAAAAGATCGGACAGCTAGTCTTTCACTTTTGGGCACAAGTCCTTTTACATTATCAAGGCGAAAGCCTTAGATGCCTCATCAAACGGGAAATTCCGTCGGTGGAGATCATCTCGTGGCATCGGGAACGTGTAATGCAAAGATTGTAACGTCATCATGACGTCGCAAGTTCTGGCGTGATTGGTCGTGACGTCAAACGACTTAACGACACACGATACCATTGAAGCACCTCGTTTAGGTGGCTAACAAAACTGGAGAGCGAAGTGACTTCAAGAGAAGAAAACGAAGGGGGCGGGGCGCTGGGCAGTGGAATCACGGCTCGTGTTCCCTGCTCCCCTAAGAGTACATCTTATACTAGGAAGTCGTAAAAGCAGAAGCTGGCTTCCAGCGAATGCGCAACGGAGCCCGAGTTTTACATGGTGCGTAGGGGACGTTAATGCTTTCGTATAGCGCCGGCTATTCATTATAACAGATAATGGGGTACGCAAATGCCATAGCAATGAAAAAAAAAAGAATTACATGAAAATACACCATTTCCCACTGAAACGAACCCTGTATAGAAGCGAAGCAGCGTGCACTAACGCTTACACTTGTGGCGGCGTTGACGCTGGCGCTCATCGTGGCGTTGCGCAGCATAGACAAACCTGGGTAGGCGCTTTCTGTTTTTTCTACTGACTGTTCTTATGTTGTCACGGTTGTACTTGGTGCCTTCACACGCATGCGTTGATAGTTATTGGCCGCCTATATATTGTGCTCTTTCTAATATATCTTTTAGTAGCGAGAAAACGCTTGTCTTGTGTTCCTTTGTGTTTCTTCGTGTGCTTAAACTACAGTTATGCCAGACTCAAACCACACAGTAATGGACCGGTGTTTCCTACTGGAGCATGCCAATCGCTGCTAATGGGAAATGGGAGACAGAAGACTCTGATTAGACACAAGGACCCACAGCCTGCTAGTAGTTACCACGCATGCTGCGTATTTTTTCGTTCAACAACGCACAGGAAAAATCCCCTACCGGCAAAACCTTGGAGTACAAAATCCAGTGCCGTGATATACAGAATGGCCCGTGAACGGTTGTGCAGCACGACCCGTCGGCTTTTTAAATCAAGAAACTCGCTAGCAGATGCTGCCTGCTACGGCGTTGCAAAGCGAGAGAGGAGGGGGCGTTGAAGAGGAGGGGGGGTCGTATGGGCCACGGGGGTGTAAACGCCGTGTGAAGGCTTTCTGGAGAAGAGAGAGGGGGGAGCGAGCATAGACTAGTAGACGCTGCCCGTGTCGGCGTTGCGAAACGGGAAAGGGCGGGGCGCGCATGCGCAATGGGTGCGTAAGTGTAGCGGGGATGGATGCCAGAAGAGAGAAAAGGGGAGCCAACATAGACCAACAGACGATGCCACTATCGACATTGCGACACGAGAGAGGGGAATCACCACCGTGGAGGAAGAGGCGACGCGCAATTGCAGTTGGGGGTAAGTGCCGCTGGGAGGGTGCCTAGAATAGCGGGGGAACAAGCGTAGACCAGTAGACCAGTCACCACTGCCTGCGTTGGCGTTGCGAGGGGAGAGGGAGGGGGCAGAGGAACCATTCCGGGGCTAGTTGGCTCTGCATAAATTCTAAATGAAGCGCAAAAAACGACACGACGGATTAAAAGCATAAGACATTTTTTGTGTTCATCGTCTCATTTTTTTTTCGCTACATTATGAGTTTAATGAGCGAGGGAGCACAGCAGAGGAGAGGTCGCATATGCGCAATGGTGGTGTAAACATTGCAGGGAGGAATCCCTAGAAAAGAGAGAAAGGGAGGAGACGCGCATGCGCCGAAGGGTGGTGATGCCACCACCCGGATTGAGCTCGACCAAAAGATACTTTGCAACTAAAAAGCCTCTAGGCAGAGCTGCTTTGCTATATCACATGTGTAGCTATGTGATGTCCATTAACACAGCAACACGAAAAAGAAACACATAATGTAGTCCCGACACACAACACTATAAATTCGTCACAGAACACCGCATACACTGAAAATAACACTACAGAGTGTCAGAGCACTAAAATTGGCAATGTACGCGCGCTAATAGGGAGACAGAACGAATGAGTTCGCACGTGACGCGACACATAACGCCACACAGTAAAGTGAAATTACAGGCCTAAAATAACCCTAAGATCCATGCTTTTTAGATCTCTCTTCTAGAAACTTGTTGACTGCTAATTGTGCACGTTTTTTTACGGCATTTGTTACCCCCGAGGTTTTGTCTTTGGCTGAAAAAACTACGTTTTAGTGACGCTGAATCTCGCTTTTTTGTCTAGTCTTTCACCCTGATAGGGTGGACATGTAAGAGATGCAGTACATCTTTATTCAGGTGTCCACGTGCGCATTCTAGACTTGCTTGTCAAATTTTGAATAAGAAGTATTTTATGTGAGTGGCACTCAGGCGGAGCAGCGTTTCAAGGGCCCAGCTTTTATTTAAGTTTAATCTTATCCTATATTCAAGAGTAAGGTCAATGCAGAAAGGGCCTCATTATGCAACCATGAGTTGACATTTGCCGCAGGTTTTGCCGTAATTCCCTTTGTGTCGATCGAAGGTATATCCGGTGCGTCCTTTTTATGCTGTGCTTATCTGGCGGCTCCACCCGCTGTTAAATTACCAGGAATATTGCAAAAGCCAGGTACCCTCTAGAATAAGATTGTGTGTTTCTTTACACCTGCTTTGCAGTTGCGTCAGTACTTCGTGATTTAAAGCCGCAATTTCCTGTCAATAATTAGTTACAATAAATCTGCCAGTTAATTCCATAAAATGACCCTCTTTTTATCTTGTGTGTGTGAATTGTTGTAGTGTAACACAGCCAATTTCTTGAACAACTCTGCTACAGTTGACGATGTCACGAAGGACTCACAGAAGAGAATCACATAAGATGACTACTTTATTTTCTTGTGTTAATGAATTGTATCGTGACACAGTGAACTTGAACAGTTCTGCTACAGTTGACGATGTCCCGAAGGACAATTTAGATGCCCTGATTTGGTCTCATTTTAAAGTGACAAAGGCAGCTGTGGATGATCCTGTTTGACAAGAAAAACTTGTATATCCCCAGGTTATCTGGCATAAGGTCAGTTGCTGTGCTTCCAGCGCAAAATGCCTCGATCGCGGAATCATTCCATCAATAAAAGATCAAGTTCTGGTGGCTACAAGACACCACGGTGGATAAGGTACGTTGAGGTTCAATATTCATGTCTTAGTTGAATATTTTTGTACTCTTGAACGATGTTGTTAATCCAAGCGTGGCTTCTCTCAGCTAATGCCACCGCTAGGGGTGGGGGGAGATCTTGTGTTCACTAAAATGCGTATTCAGTGTCTCCGTGATTCTACCATTCTTACTACAAAAAACTGTGGTTGTCTTGCCTGTCCAATCACCAATGTACAAAAAGAAGGTTGATGAACTCTTAACTCTTTCCAGCAAGGTGGTCACCTCAGGTAACCACATTTACTCCATTTTTTCCCGCCTAAAACACAACAACCTTGCGTGTAGAATCTTAAATGGCGTATTTTAAAGCTTTTGGCAATCAGACAGAGATGGCGCTACTTCTTTTGGCCGTCAATGTGACATGTTACGTTTGCTTTCTTCCGGCTGCCTTCGTCCTCAAAGCAGGCTAGACGGGGAACCCGAGATATTTTTTAAATAAGTAAGTATGTATTGTTTTTGCTATACCGATAACCCAGGAAAGCATATTGTATGAGCAGCTTACGCTAAGCATTATAGAAATGAAGAGTCGTACTTTGACCGAAAGTGACCATTACTGCAGGGGGGGGGGGGGCCACCTCAGGTGACCACCTCATATCTAGTAAAATATAATTCCCAATTTTCGTTCATTGCGATAAAAGCAAGAAAATTATTTTCTGCAAGAGATTTCACCGTTTTTTTTCATTTCCCGTCAAAAATGGAGTTATCTGCATTATTCATATTATGAGGCTTCTGGCAATCAATCGCTGAAATAACTCCTCAGATGAAGAAGTCGGCACAGAGAATTTCTTACAGGAAGATTTCTGAGAATGTATCCACAGCCGAAAGCCGTAGAAAAGTTAACAGTGACGCCTTGTTTCTTAAATGATCCAGCATTACGGAGTGGGCCATGATCTTTCATTACCTCAGAGCGTAACTAGCGAAAAAGCTGATTCAAAGGACATTTAGCTGAGCTAAAGGAAATAAGCAGTGAATTAGTTTGAAATACATGTGAGTAAATGCTATTCAATGGTGGCGCCAGTCTGAAATAAAAAAAAGTCATGTAATGTGTATGCAAGGTGCTCATGTAGGGCTAGGGACTGTATTTTACATTTATTTATTTATTTATTTTGTTTGTTGGTTGGTTTGTTTGTTTGCTTGATTAATAGCTACTAATTGACTTACTGTACCAACAACTTCAATTAATTGCTGAATTACTCGGTGCTCTCACCAGGGTGACAGCAACCCTGTGCACGTAGTCATTGTCCTCTTTCGAGTTCACTTTGTCTTGACGTCCGGCTGACATAAAGCCACGGCTCGACCAAGTCCCAATCTGCGAAACAAAAAAGAAACTCATAAGGACAGAATGTTTGAGCACGATGTTAAGTCGTCGCAAAGCAGAATACACTGCGCAGAAAGGAACGCAGAACTTGAAGACGAACTGAAGGTCATCAAATTATCTCGGTATGCTGACAACGTTCTAAACATTTTTGGATAAATCTGTTCTTTATACTGCTGTTAACACGTAGGAAGGTTCCTTGGAATGTACGAACTACTCTGTGGGGCGTATTTCGGTCTCGTTTTTGTGTTTTAAAATCCATTTCGTCTCTGAAAAGGCCAAAGATAACCGGTTTTCTGACTACAGCGGCTGGTGTAGCACGCATGTTGGATCGTATGAGCCATTAAGCCGCCTTTACGATACATTTCTGAGCACTGAGTGCTCATAAAAAGGACTTTTGCGATATCTCTCATGCACCGTGCGTAAGTATTGGAATCATATGTAAGAAGAAAGCCCTCACGGGAATAAATAATCCCACAGTTTGAGGAACCTTGAACTGCGTGCTGGCGTCAAGTTTTTGCTGTCTGGGCCATGGAAGCTTGCTACATTTGAGAAGGTTGAGCTGCCTTCGAAAATATTGATCTGTGTCTTACAGTTCGGCACAAATCACAGAGCACATTTTTCTTAAGACGATAGTGTTTCTTACGTTAGCGTTAGCATTGACATAAACGTTAGGATCGACACAAAGAACGATAATCTTACATCAAATAATATGCAATGGAAGTCGGAGGTACAGTTACTTGACAGGGCACTGGAAAATCATCTCAGGAGACGAAAAATCTTACTAAGAGACGATAAACTATGAAAGCCTCAAATGCAACCAACAATATAGAGCTACTGGAGCTTTCGAAGTTTATCAATAGGCGTAAGGTTGCCGACCTCAGAAGTTTTAATATAGAGAGAATTGAGCAGGCTGTAAAAAAGCAGCAGAAGCCTTAAAGCTCCGAAGACAAACTTGTGCATAGGGAAAAATCTGATGTATGAATTGAGGGACAAGGAAGGATATGCCGTAACCAATATGAATAGGATAGTCGAGATGGCGGAGGAGTTTGACAAAAAGCTGTACAGAAGCCGAAATAAGCAGGATGGTATCGTGAGAAGCAATCGTAACCCAGAAGAAGTTGAAATCCTACGAGTAACGACAGGGGAAGCAAGGAAAGCCCTCGAAGGAAAGCAAAGAGGCAAAGTCGCTGTTGAGGATAAAGTAACAGCGTATCTCCTGAAAGATGGTGGAGAAATTGTGCTAGAAAAACTGGCCACTTTATATATGGAGTGTCCCTTGACGGGAAGGGTACCAGAATCTCGGAAGAACGCTGACATCATGTTAATCCACAAGAAAAGAGATAGAAAGGACTGAAAAATTACAGGATGATCAACTTGCTTTCTATTCTCCACAAACTATTTACAAAAATAATAGCTAATAGAACTAAGATGGCATGAGAGTTCAATTAACTAAAGGATCAAGAAGGACATCGTGCAAGCTACTCCACAATAGATAATATTCATCCTATATCAATCAGGTAATAGAGAAATGCGCGGAATACAACCAACCCCTATACATAGCCTTCATTGATTACGAGAAGGCATTTGACTCAGTCGAGACATCAGCAGTAATGCAGACACTACGGAAGCAGGGCATAAAAGAACCCTACATAAACATGCTGGGAAAAATCTACAGTGCATCTATAGCAACCATCGTTCTCCATAAAAAAAAGCGACAAGATCCCAATAAAGAAGCCTTTGTAAGGCAGGGAGATGTGATTTCTCCAATGCTATTCACCACGTGTTTACATGAGGCTTTCAGGACCCTAGATTGGGAAGATTTAGAGATAAGAGTTAATAGAGAGTATCTTAGTAACCAGCGATTCGCTGATGACATTGCCTTGATGAGTAACCCAGGGGAGAAGTACAGCTACAGAACTGGACACGGAAAGCAGAAAAGGTAGGTCTGAAAATAAATATGCACAAAACTAAAGAAACAAACAGTCTCGGCAGAAAACAGCACTTTGCGATAGGTGGAGAAACGCTTGATCTTCTAAAGGGTAATGTCTGCTTAGGACCGGCAGTAACTGCGGAGCCGAACCATGGGAGTGAAATAACTAAAAGAATAACTGAGATGGGGTAGATCGCATTCAGCAAGCATTCTCAAATCATGAATGGCAATCTGCCACTAACCCTTAAGAGTGAGGTATATAACAGCTGCATCTTGCCAGTACTTACCTTCGGAGCAGAAACTTGGAGGTCCACAAAGAAGGTTCAGCTTAAATTGAGGACGACACAGCGAGAGATAGAAAAAACTGATAGGTGGAACCTCCAGAGACAAGAAAAGAGCAGAGTGGACCAGGGAACAAACCGGAGTTAAAGACATCATAGCTAACATCACGAAAAAGAAATTGACACGGCCCGGGCACATAGGCAGGATAATCGCTGGTCATTAAGGGTGCCTTACTGGATTTCCAGAGAAGGCAAACGCACGAAGGGGAGACAAAGATAGGTGCATGGGCCGATGAGATCTAAAAGTTCGCGGAAATAACGTGGCAACGGAAAGCACAAGATTAGGTTGATTGGCGGATCATGGGAGAGGTTTTTGCCCTCCAGTGGGCGTAGTCCGGCTGATGATGATGAGCATCCCCTGGGATACTTCGACGCAAACGTTTTGGTCTGTCTGTCTCTCGAGACTGTCTCTACGTTGCTCGACTTGTGTGTGTGTCACACGAAACGGCAAAAATTCAAGCACATCCACAGCGCTCATCAATAATGATTATTTTCGGCGTTCATACTTGGTGCGTATTGTCAATTAAAAGGAAATCATGGGCGTATCTGAGGTGCAACCTCAACACGTTAATCTCTGTGGCATGTTTGTTTTTCTAATTTAGAAGGCACACGTAAGTAGTTCTAAGGAACGTAGCGTTTATTACGCTGCGCTGACAATGCAACGTTATGCGCGAAAAGGCGAATGTTTCCTGCGCTTTGCTAAGATTACACGATGCTGGCACCTACCCGCTGCTTCGCGTTCTACAAGTTATGGCGTCCGAAGTTGCTCGCTCACGCCGCGCACTCGTTATATCGGAGGCCATCTTTCGTTTTTAATAGTTCTTCCAGATGGCGCTCATGTCTCACGCAGCACCTCCAGAATCTCAATCGGTGATTTTCTCGCGCAGAACATATATTAAACGTTTCATTCACTCGCTGCAGACAAAAGAGTAGCGTGTTTTGACGATACTTCTGCGTCTTCGCAAGATCGTCTTGCGTTACTCTTGCGGTGAAATATGCAGATACGGGGCCATTTTTTTTCTAGAATGGGGTGCCGCTTGCATAACATAGAGCAGACAGAGGTGTAGCAACAATTTTTTATTACTTTTTTGGAATAGCACAGCTCTAATAAGGTGTATGGGGCATAAACATCCTTTATGTATTTTCATGCTTGCGTTTTTATGTGTTCATACAAACGCCAAAAAAATATTATGCTCCGGGCCACAGCTACTATTGAGAAGTGCCAATGCCGAATACCTCGACATCTGTGAAACAGGCATCGGTGGCCGCGAAAGATGACCGAAAATTGTTTAACTACGTGCTGTTTTGTCCGCAGAGGCTGTCATCCAAAACAAGCATGGTACAGCATCGCTGTAAACTAAATCCCTCCCCCCCCCTCCCTCTGATGTGAATCTAGCTTTTTGTATGAACCGAAACAGTGCTGTGAAGCCAACCTGTGTATCAAAATTTTTATGAGAAATGCAGTATACTATTAGGTTTTCGTATCGGGTTATAGTACATATGTTACTAATTCCCGTTTTACTACTGCGAGAGTTTGATATATATGGATTTCAGTGTATATCGTGTCGTTCACTTCGGCTGCCATTTAGCAGAGGTTGTTTCTGAGCAAGGTTTTCTTTTTTTCTTCAGGCCCCTATTGACAAAAACATCTTGCGAAGAATTTTTTGTAAGAAAATTCAGCGAATCACTATGTGGGACATATAATTAATGAAGCCAGCTGGCTACTGAGAATGTGCAATTACGAAACAGCTTGGTGAATTAGCAGCCAGATTTCCTGCGATGGCTCATTCTGTGCTGCGCGTGAGAAAATTTTTGGAGTGGTACAGCTCACCTTAAGCCACTGGTTTTTTCCGTTGACTTGAATCACATCAACCGTGAAATTGACGCGGCAACCTCTTTCATTGAATTCCACTCTTCCCGTCTTTCCATCAAATACAACCTGAAAAGCACAGAAAAGATGAAAAGAAAAGCTTGAGCTGTTATGTAGCTTCTGCTTACTAGAATGTTTCTAATCAAACATGCGTTCATTACACTGCAACTGGACGCAAGCTAGAGCACTTAAACTCTGTTATAATTTTCGTAAAGCGAAAGCTGTTCTGAGATCAGAACACGGGTCCCGCGAGGTGCCGTACACTCTTAGAAAAAAGGTAGTAGTACTTGCTAACTTTAGGGTAGTAACGGCTTGTCACATATGTTGCAACCCTGGTAGTAAGCACAGTTAGTAACGGCGAGCGTGGTAACAGTTACCACCTTTGCTGTTACTACCAGCATTTGTAACTGTTACTGCCCTATAGCCGTTACCACCCATGGGCAGTAACTTTTAAATGTTTCAAGAAAAAAAGTAGCAACCATTCCTACCCTGTTTATTTCTTTTTGCATAGTTTTTCTTCATTGTTAATGTTGGTCAATCAATGACTCATTGCTACACAGCTTCGGGTAATCTTGCGTGGTGTGCAATGAACGCGAATAATAAATAGACCAAAAAGTTCACTATTTTTTACGCTACATTATGAAGTACACGTGGGGTATATATAGCCCCTGCTTTGCAGGGGCATGTCTGGCACAAGGGAGCACTTGTCTTTCTGGATAAATTACAGCAAATGTGAATCTGGAGCACTATGTCATACTACCTGACTACGTTTCTTTGGGGATGTAGCACAAGACTTTTAATTAGCCTTGCTTTAAAAATATTGCCGCATTCAACCTGCAGAGGAGAGCTCGCACAGCCAGAGAAGAAGACGAAGCTCTTGCCCGGTCCTCTTTCCGAGCGCCGTTCATTTTTAATTAAAGTGAGCTCTTCTATATTGAACTCCTGCTGTGTCTGCGTCGTGACACTGGTGGAGGTGCTGGGTACATGTCCAGGACACCCTCCAACAGCCCGGGATCTAGTCCACAAAGACTTCCGCTCGTCGAAACACCCGTTCACCGCGCCAGCCGCCGCCTGTTAGGCCTGAGCCCAGAGTTCGGTCCTTGGACGGAAAACATGACCACGCCGGGAAGCAGTTGCCCCACCATGACGAGCCCAAGCACGACACAGGTGACTGTTTCACCGCTAAAACTCCTGTGGATTTTCATGGCAACACTAATGAGGACGCAGATGACTGGCTTGAGGAGTTCGAGCGCACAGCCAACGTTAACGGGTGGAACGCCGCGCAGAAGTTGGGGTACGTGTATTTCCCTCTTCAAGACGGGGCTCGCACGTGGTTCACGAATCGCGTGTGGTCAACGTGGGACGAGTTCCGGCGGAAGTTCCTGGACACCTTCGCAAACACCGAAAGGCGGGAGCAGGCACAACGACTCCTTGAATCACGGATACAAAAGCCCAACGAGTCCGTTGCAATGTTTGTTGAGGACATGGCTCGTCTCTTTCATCGAGCCGATCCCGATATGTCCGAGAACAGAAAGATCAGCCACCTCATGCGTGGTGTTAAAGAGCAGCTGTTTGCTGGTCTCGTACGGAACCCACCTTCAAGCGTCGACGAATTTTCGAAGGAGGCGACCGCCATAGAACGCGCACTACAGCTACGGTACCGCCAGTACGACCGTCCAAACAACAGCGGACAAATCAGCGCAACCGCCGTGACCACCGTAACACCTGACGAGCGTTTGTTGCGTGACATGATACGCGAAATTGTACAAGAAGAGGTGAAGAAGCTCGCTGCCACACCGAATGACTGCGCGATTGCGTCGGTCACAGAAGTTGTTCGCCAAGAAATAAGGCAAGCGCTTTCACTTCCCGAGCCGAACACTGAAATAGTTAGGCCAACATACGCAGATATTCTCCGTCGACAGCCTAGATCTAACGTGCCGCCACCTCAACAGTACCACCAGCAACAGCCGCCGACAGTGCCTTGGTACTACAGGGAAACGTCGACGCCGATGCGACCCCCACTCCGCAAAACCGACATATGGCGTACCCCTGACTACAGGCCCCTGTGCTTCCATTGTGGGGAAGCAGGCCACATCGTGCGGTATTGTCCTCATCGCGTTGCCGGGTATCAAGGATTTCCGTCCACTACCCCTCGGCGCTATTTCGACGGAAGACGCAACGTTCAAACGAGCGCGACGATCCCGCGAGACGTTTCTCCTGGGTTCCGGTCACGCTCGCCCTCCCCAGGTCATTTTCCCCGATCTAATAGGGGTAGCACCACGGACATGGCAAGAGGAAGGTCTCCCAGTCCACGCCGGGGAAACTAAAAGCAGCGACCTTAGGGGGGAAGGTTGCGAATTGCCGAAGATTTGAAAATCCCCCATTACCGCCGCATGAAGTGCTGCACATTTCGAATGAACCGACGAAAGACGAGATTGTCACCGCCGACATTACACTTGCAATTGACGGTCACGACGTGACCGCACTGGTCGACACTGGTGCGGACTTTTCAATAATGAGTGCGAATCTGGCCGACCAACTCAAGAAGGTAAAAATGGAATTGACGGGGCCGCAAATTAGAGGAGCCGGAGGCCAGCTGCTGACACCTACCGGAAAGTGCACCGCACGAATCAAGATTGGGGATTCATCATTCGTGGCAACCTTCGTTATTCTTGCTGAGTGTTGTAAACAGGCCATCTTGGGTATGGATTTCCTGCGGGAGTACGGTGCCATTATAAATATACCGGACGGTGTACTGACCTTCTCAGCGGACCATAGCGCAGTGCTGCAGCGCAAGCCCATGCGCGTGATTGACGACGTGACCATGCCACCGTTGTCATGCCGCCTCGTCTCTGTCACGTGTAACACGCAGCATAGTGGAGAAGGTGTCGCGGAACAAATATCGACGCTTTTGCTCTCTCGAGGAATCGCTATTGCCAGAAGTCTCGTCAGTGTAGTGTCTGGGCAAGCAGAGGTCCTGTTGACAAACTTCAGCAACGAGCGTCGACACATTGCAGAGGGTACCACAGTTGCATACTTCGAAGAAATTGTAGAATTCCGCGAGTGCTTCGCAGTACAACAGGCAGAGACACCGGCCGCTTCAACACCACTGCCTGTCGACGTGAGCAAAGATTTATCGCCAGCGCAGAGGCAGAGTCTTCTAGATATTCTCGGCCAGTTTGAAGATTGTTTTTCGTCGACCTCGAGGGTAAATCAAACGCCACTGACAAAGCACCGAATTATAACGGAAGAGACGGCAAGACCAATTCGACAAAACCCATACCGCGTGGCACCGAAAGAACGCGAAGCAATCCAAGAACAAGTCCAGAAAATGCTCAATGATGACATCATTCAGCCGTCAAAAAGCCCTTGGGCATCACCGGTAGTGCTAGTTAAGAAGAAAGACGGCAGCTTACGCTTCTGTGTGGACTACCGCAAGCTGAACCGCGTTACAAAGAAAGACGTATATCCACTACCGCGTATTGACGATTCACTTGACAGGCTGAGGCATGCACGCTTCTTCTCGTCGATGGACCTGAAAATCGGTTATTGGCAAATCGAGGTCGATGAGCGGGACAGAGAAAAGACTGCTTTTGTTACGCCTGACGGGCTTTACGAGTTTAAAGTCTTGCCCTTCGGATTGTGCTCAGCCCCAGCAACATTTCAGAGACTGATGGATACCGTCCTATCAGGCCTTAAGTGGCAGACGTGTCTGGTATACCTCGACGACGTCATTGTTTTCTCACCAACATTCGAGGAACATCTAAGACGGCTGCTATTAGTATTTCGAGCAATACGGTCCGCTGGCTTATCACTGAAACCTGAGAAATGTCATTTCGGTTTCAAGGAACTCCGATTCTTAGGACATGTGGTGAGCCATGAAGGTGTTCGTCCGGACCCCGACAAGATCGACGCCGTCCGAAAATTTCCGGTGCCAACAGAAAAGAAGGCCGTAAGACGTTTTCTTGGCCTTTGCGCCTACTACCGCAGATTTATCGCCAATTTCTCGCACATAGCGTCGCCCTTAACACGCATAACGAGAGACGATGTTCCATTTTTATGGGGCGAAGAGGAACAAGCAGCATTTGACGGTCTACGACAGCGCCTGCAGACGCCCCCTGTGCTTGCTTACTTTGACGAGGACGCTCCAACCATGATCCACACTGATGCCAGCAACGTAGGTTTAGGCGCTGTACTCGTCCAGTGGCAAGACTCAGCCGAGAGAGTGATTGCATATGCAAGTAGGACGCTTTCCCGTGCCGAGTCCCATTATTCCACAACGGAAAAGGAATGTCTTGCTGTAGTATGGGCAGTTCTGAAGTTTCGCCCATACCTCTACGGCCGTCCCTTCCACGTAGTCAGCGACCACCACTCTCTTTGCTGGCTGACCAACTTGAAGGACCCATCCGGTCGGCTAGCGCGCTGGAGCTTACGCCTACAAGAATTCGATATGACGGTCGTCTATAAGTCGGGACGACAGCACTCTGATGCTGATTGCTTATCCAGGTCGCCTATAAAGCAAGATGATGTCTCAGAAGATGATGACATGGCATTTTTAGGAGTGGTCGACACGGTCACCATTTCGTCTAAGCAGAAAGAAGACAGTGAGTTGCTCCCTCTTATTAATTTTCTTAACGGCCAGTCTACAAGCGTTCCCAAGATATTTGCAAGGAGCCTGCCATCATTCTGCTTGCGCAGTGGTGTCCTATACAAGAAGAACTTTGCCCCCAGCGGAAATGCCCACTTACTTGTCGTCCCGACATCCATTCGCGATGAGATCCTGAGCGCTTGCCACGATGAGCCAACCTCCGGCCACCTCGGATACACGCGCACATTGGCCAGAATCCAACAAAAGTATTACTGGCCGAAGCTTCCAGGCACTGTAAAGCATTACGTCCGCACGTGCCTCGATTGTCAACGACGAAAATCGCCACCTTTAAAACCAGCCGGATTGTTGCAACCAGTTCAAGTGCCCACCATGCCTTTTGCACAAATCGGAATGGATCTCCTTGGACCATTTCCGACTTCGCATACTGGAAATAAGTGGGTAATTGTCGCTACGGACTATCTTACTCGCTACGCAGAAACAAAGGCTTTATCAAGTGGAACCGCAGTAGAAGCGGCACGATTTTTCATTGAAAATATCGTTCTGAGGCATGGCGCTCCTAGAATTATAATAACAGACAGAGGTACCGCTTTCACGGCTATGCTCCTCAAGTCAGTGCTTGAGTTGAGTGGAACAGCGCATCGAAAAACTACCTCCTACCACCCACAAACCAACGGCTTAACAGAACGCCTCAACAAGACAATTGCTGATATGCTTAGTATGTACATCGACGTGGATCATAAAAATTGGGACGACGTTCTACCATACGTGACGTTTGCCTATAATACGGCGCAGCAGGAAACTACACGGAGCACGCCATTTAGTCTTCTTTATGGCCGTGAAGTGACGACAATGCTTGATGCCATGCTGCTGCACGACTGCGAGGATACAGACACGGATGTTCAAGCCTTTACCCAACGAGCTGAAGAGGCACGGCAGCTAGCACGCGTGCGAATCGCCCGACAGCAGAGTTACGACGCACAACGTTATAACCTGCGACACCGATACGTCACTTATCAACCAGGCGAGAAAGTGTGGGTCTGGAGCCCTATTCGCTGACGCGGCCTTTGTGAAAAGTTACTGAAGAAGTACTTTGGTCCCTACAATGTTATACGGCGCCTAAGTGACGTGAATTATGAGGTCATCCCTGACAGTTCCTCGCGACCTCAAAAATCTGAAATCGTACACGTTGTGCGGATAAAGCCATATTGCAGTGAGCCAGTTGCGTAATACGTCAACTATAGATACAGCGCGTATTCTGTAGCCGAGCATCGGGTCGATGCTCTTCCTGGAGGGAGGCAAATGCCGCATTCAACCTGCAGAGGAGAGCTCGCACAGCCAGAGAAGAAGACGAAGCTCTTGCCCGGTCCTCTTTCCGAGCGCCTTTCATTTTTAATTAAAGTGAGCTCTTCTATATTGAACTCCTGCTGTGTCTGCGTCGTGACAATATATATGTCATATCTATTTATTATAAAAGGGCCGCAAAAATGCATTATTTACAGTGACCGAAACAAGGTACCGTACTTACTAACATAGTCTCAGCGCATTTGAGTGCTTCACACAGCTGTTGTATCAGCGGTTAAAAGGTGATAATCGTTCTTGGGGTTTTACGTGCTAGACCAACGATCATATTTGGAGAAACGCCGTGGTGGAATAATTGTTACCGTCCTCCGGAAAAATTGTGACCGTCTTGGTAATTTGATCTGCCAGTCTTGTTAATTTTCTGTAATTTACTAAGTTTGTTCTTATTGTCTATTACAACGCGTGTAGCCCTTGCTTATGGTTTGTTAACTTGTACTTGTTCGTTTCGACAATATCAGAATGACGTTTACATATCTCGGTTGCGTAATTTAAATCATTTTTTGCTTGATCTATGGATATCACCTGCGTAATTTCTCCGTTTAATGATGACACATCGAGACGATTCCTCTCACAAATTACCAGAATCAGTATCACTCAGTGTTTTGGATTAAATAGTCAACAGTCGGGTAGCAAAAAGGTAGTAACAGATGCAGTTACTACATTTCATTGCAGTTACTAACTGTTTGCTAACATAGGTAGTAAACAGGTCGCAAAGAGTAATGGCAGCAGCTAGTAAGTGCTTACTATCGTAGGTCGTAAACAGGTTGCAAAGGGGTAGTAATGGTTCGAGAAAGGTAGTAAGCGCTGCAGTTACTACCTGTTTGCTTGCAGTTGCTACCTTTTTACTAACTTTTTTTCTGAGAGTGTAGTTGTCCGCCGCCACCATCGCTGGTGTCCGTAAACACTATCGCACCAAACATGAAAAAAAAAAATCTCACTCAATACAAAACACCAAAGATACAGTGGGGCTCGAACACGGGTCCGCTGCGTATCAGGCTATTCTACCACTCAGCCATGCTGGTCTTCACAAACTTGCCTTAGGCAGGCTTGATGCATCCAAAGGAATCGCGTTTTTGTGAGTAATAAAGCGTTTTAGAACAGCAAAAAAAAAACAACCAGGCGTCACAGAATGCGCACAGTGTAACGAGTGTGTCGTCTAATGCTGCAACACACTACAAAAGCTTGCTCTTGATCACCTCTTAACTGCGGTGCATACTGTTGCGAACGACGGGCCGATCCCGCCGAAGCCACCACTGTTGCGAAGCCACCTCCGAAATCCCACCGCTGACCTCCACTGTTGCGAAAGACGGCGACGCCAACACGGTCCCGAAGGCGTCACTGCTTTCAACTCCGCCGGGAAGGTCACCAGCCGTTTGGTAGCGTATGTTTCTCAGCTCGCGACTGCTTTTGCGCAGAGCTGATAAGACGAGCGGACGAGACGACGGTGAGTTAAACAAGGTTTATGTACAGCATATATACAGAAGCGTTACAATTTCGGCACTGGGGGCCGACAGAGACTCGAAGAGCCGAGCTCTCCTCTCTAACACATAGGTCAGCCCTTCGCCTAAGACCGCTGACTCACACACATGTCGGCTCTCCGACACGGGGCCTCCTCTCACTCACATAGGACCGCCGATCGCGCCGCGCCGCAGGGCTTCTTTTATTTACACCGGGTCCAACCAAAATGTCCAATCAGAAGCGCCGCTGGTCGTCAGGGCAGATTCCTCCAATGGGGGGTCGCCGCGCCATGCGTCAGACCACCAGACACGAGAACGCCGGCTCGCTGTCACGTGCGCAGATGACTCAATGCACGTGGGCCAGAGACGCGCCGCGCGTGTTTACGCCGTTCGCGCCAGGCAGACTGCGGGCAGGCCTTGACCCAGATTGCCTTTTTCAGAGGCACGGCCGTTTGACGAGGACTCGCTGGCATAACAGCACCCCCGCCGCCAGACAATGCACCGGAAAGACGAGCTGCTTCCACGGGGCTCGGATGTCAGGTGCGCTCGTTCGCCAGGTCCCTCCAGGTTCGCCTCCAGGGCCATAGGGAGAATACAGCTCCAAACTGTTCCGGGAACACATCCCATTTTTGACGACGGATCCCAGCTCCACTGGCTTGTCGCCACAACTTGTCGACCAGCTTCACTCGTCTCTTCTGACCATCTTCGGTTTCAGCACTTGTCGATGGTTCTGCAACTTGCTAAGAACGGTTCGACAACAGACAACACACGACACACGCAAGTGCCCTCGGTCACCCGACAGAACACCAGACAAAGTATAGTACAACATATACCTATCTACGTGTCTATCGGAATTTTGTTCCCTCTACATCAAGAGGCACATGTGGGACACAAGACTCTTAAAATGACAACTCATTTTTTTTTCCACGTACAACAACGTAACGAATTAGAATACCACAAAGTTGGCCCCTTGAGATCACTCTGAACGAGAGCGCTCAGCCCAGGTCGTGATGAGGTCAAAATTTTGCCCCGAATCGCCAGCGAGAAACCGAAAGGTTGAGAAGGTACTAGCTGGAACGCACTGCTCAATGCACCTGCATTAGCGTTTACCTTTCCTTTTTTTTTTCTTTAGTGAACGTCAAAGTTGCGCTGTGGAGCAACATGCTCCACTTCAGTAACCGGCCACTTTTAGGCGACGATACCTATGCGGCACCAAGAGCGGCTCACACTTTCGACGTTGCACAGGGGAACAACGATACGGCTTGCTACGGATTGACTCCTCACCGCTTAGCTCGATATCGTGTTCGATCACCCTCATGTTTCCGGGGTGGTCCGAAAACGCGTCTTCAAACTCGGAACCAATCTTTCTGAGGTCCTCGTTCTCAGGTCCTCCTTCACTTAAGCTAGGCTCTAGGTTTATCTGCTCCCGGATTACTTTCGATCCCCCTTCGGTTATCTCACTAGAACTCAAATTTTCTGCTTCCTCTTCCACTGAAGCATTCAACAGCAGACTTACGACCGCTTGATGTTGAACGTATGGTTTCATCAAGTTGTAAATTTTGTCCGGCCGCCTTCCTAATTTCACTTCATAATTTGAATCGCAAGGCTTCGATAATACGTTGGCGGGCCCTTCCCAATCAACCTCAAGCTTGTTCCTTTTGGACGGCTGCAGCCGCATTACCTGAGTATCAACTTCAAAAGCGCGCTTCTTCCCCGATTTCTCGTAGTGCTCCTTCGACAGCACTTTTACCGCGTTTTTCTGGCTTTCCACTAGCGCTTCAATTTGGCTTTCCACTAGCGCTTCAATTTGGCTTTCCACTAGCGCTTCAATCGAGAGATCCTCACGCTGCTCTCGAATGAGCGTCTCTCGATCAACTCTCGGCAGCTCGCTCCAACTTTCCGCTACAGGCGAGAGCGTTGCAACCCTCTCGCTCTGACTCAATGGCGCCACGTCGTCTCCCCCAGCGCATACCGCGCCGGCCGTGTCGGCGACGGGCCGCTCGCGTGACTGCTCACATGACTCATGCGGAAACTTTCCTTTCTGGGGTTCCGTCGACCCGCCGACAAGGTCACTTGAGAGTTCACCGCATGGAACCAGGTCCAGCTTCCGCGAAAGCTTTCGCGCTTGCGATCGCGTGAGAGCCATGCACGCTAAGTTGGGGAAGAATGATTTGCCCTGCTCTTTGAGAAGCTGCTCCGAGTTGTTGGAGAAAAGATAAGAAAAACGATCATTTAGCGCGGCAGACACAGCCGCTTCGGTGCAAAGCTTACCGAACGGGCCTTCAATGACAACCGTGGCGATTGGTAAGCGAACACTCTGCTCCTCGGCGACTTGCCTGATCCACGCGCATTCTCCTGTGAAATCATCCGGAGACACCAATGAAGGATGTACAACATCCATGGTTGCCGCTGAGTCTCTAAGCGCTCGGCACGTTTTCTTATTTACTTTAATTTCTTGGAGATACGGCTCCAACAACCGCATGTTTTTTTCTGATTCTCGGATCGTTGCAAAGGCGAACTTTTCCTGACAGTTTCTCGCGATGTGCCCTTCCTTTTTACAGTTGTAGCAGATTAGCGGCTTCCGTTTGTTTTCTGATTCAAATGCCTGTGTGGTAGAAACCTCACTCGATTTCTCCGCTTCTGTTTGCCCTTCCCCTACACTGTCCTTCGTAAGAGACGGGTCCTTCTTGAAATTACGGTGCGGAGCGGGTTTCCGTTGATCAGGTTTCTTTGAAAAGCTCTCTTTTCTCTCATCCTTTTCAACGCGCACTGCCCTGCTGTGCAACTTTCGGCGAGTATAATACTCCTCAGCTAACTCGGCTGCCTTGTTTAGCTGTACTTCACCAAGCCTGTCCTGCAGCCAAAGTCTGACATTATCCTCGATGCAGCGGTAGAATTGCTCCAATGCAACGCATTCCACCACTTTATCGCGGTCGTCATAAACACCTTCGCTCTTGAGCCATTCGATTAAATCGGCTTTAAGACGAAACGCGAAGTCAACGTGTGACTCATTCCCCTTTTCAGCATACCGGAACCTTTGCCTGAAAGCCTCGGGTGACAACTTATAACGTCTCAAGAGCACTTCCTTAACCTCGTCATAGCTCTCAAACGCTTCCCTCGACAAGCAAGTTATCGCGTCGGACACTTCGCCGGGAAGAAGAGCTATCAGGTTCTGCGCCCAAAGAGACCGCTCCAAAGCGTTTCGCTCACAGACGTGTTCAAACTTGACGAGATACTTCGCCATGTCCTCGCCTACTACGAACGGTGGCAGTTGGTCACGAATTCTAAAACCGCTGACCTGAATCGTCGGAGAAGTTACGCTAGGCGCCTGCGAACACTGTAGGATTGCCAATTCTAGTCGTTTCATCTCAAGGCGCTCCTGTCTCTCGGCCTCCTCGCGCTCGCGACGTTCTACTTCTCGCCTTTCAGCCTCCTCACGGCGTGCTTTAATATCCACCCAGGCCTCATCGACTTCCTCAGCCGACACTCCCTCATCCTTCATGATCTCAAGGATCGCTTGCTTTCGTTTCGCACGGCCCAAAGTTATGCCGAGTTCCTCACAAATTTCGATGAGTTCCTTCACTTTAAGGTTCTCCATCGTTCACACTAGCCTCTTGCTGTTTGCCCCTGTTAACAATTTACTTGCCGTACCCACTATAAGCCTACTAGCAAGACGCGCAAGCAATTTTTCACACTCACGTGTTTACCCCCTCCGCATTAACTTCGGTTTCAAAGCGCTTCGACTTGGCTTGAAACGATCAAAGCTCACTTCAATGCTTCACACAGCCTTTCTCTAAACTACTACAACCTGAGCTAGAGTAGTCTGGTGAACTGAGGGGAACACATCAGGCACTCACCGCATCGATGTCGCTGACGCCGGCCGATCCCGCAGCTGCCAACCACTGTTGCGTACGACGGGCCGATCCCGCCGAAGCCACCACTGTTGCGAAGCCACCTCCGAAATCCCACCGCTGACCTCCACTGTTGCGAAAGACGGCGACGCCAACACGGTCCCGAAGGCGTCACTGCTTTCAACTCCGCTGGGAAGGTCACCAGCCGTTTGGTAGCGTATGTTTCTCAGCTCGCGACTGCTTCTGCGCAGAGCTGATAAGACGAGCGGACGAGACGACGGTGAGTTAAACAAGGTTTATGTACAGCATATATACAGAAGCGTTACAATTTCGGCACTGGGGGCCGACAGAGACTCGAAGAGCCGAGCTCTCCTCTCTAACACATAGGTCAGCCCTTCGCCTAAGACCGCTGACTCACACACATGTCGGCTCTCCGACACGGGGCCTCCTCTCACTCACATAGGACCGCTGATCGCGCCGCGCCGCAGGGCTTCTTTTATTTACACCGGGTCCAACCAAAATGTCCAATCAGAAGCGCCGCTGGTCGTCAGGGCAGATTCCTCCAATGGGGGGTCGCCGCGCCATGCGTCAGACCACCAGACACGAGAACGCCGGCTCGCTGTCACGTGCGCAGATGACTCAATGCACGTGGGCCAGAGACGCGCCGCGCGTGTTTACGCCGTTCGCGCCAGGCAGACTGCGGGCAGGCCTTGACCCAGATTGCCTTTTTCAGAGGCACGGCCGTTTGACGAGGACTCGCTGGCATAACAATACCCACTTCAGGCATGATTCCTCATCGTTATCAGCTATACTACCTGAACAATTGGCACAAAATTCCCTTCAAGTGTTAATTTATAGCGGATACCGTGCTTCTCAGAAGAATGACGAACAATAACATAGTGAATGCCGGCCTATACTACCACACAAATTTGATTATTATTGGCATAGTGGGTACCCAGCACGTGTGCTTGTATCAGTTACCCAGTGTTTAGAAAAGGCTTTGAAAGGCTGCTCTTCTAGCTTTCGCTGTGACTGTGCTACACCTTCCGCGCATTCATCGCTATGTAAAATTTTGCAAAACTGGTATGGTATATGACATGACTCCATAGCACACATCAGTGAGAGACCCTAACGTGGAAATCATGGCATGTATGTCATGACTTTCATGTTATGACTTGTCATGACTACACACCACGCTCATAGTGCGCTCGCGGTCGTTTCACTAGCTTCACATATACCAAATTCGGCATTACATGATGTGAATGGACGACGAAGCTAAGTAACACGTACAAACATGATAACCTTGATATGCGTGCCATGTAAAAGATGACTACATGCTACGCTCATAGCATGATCGCGGCCATTTCGCTAGCTCCATATGTCGCATTATGCGATATTGAATTTGATATCGCATGGCGTGAATAGACTACAGAAGTAAATTACACATCCAAACAAGATAATGATGGCATGGAAGCATTTACGTTCATCTCGAAACTTTGTGCTAATTTTAATATTTTTAATGATTTTCAATGATTTTTATTGATTTCCCACAGTACGTGGGATCTGCCTTTTTTTCCCCAGTAGAATCAGTGTCGACGCCAAACTGAAGCTTTCCGAGCTTTCAAACAAAATGACCGACGCGTGGGCACAACAAGCCGTCAGCAAGGGAATGCTCAGCCGGGTGAATTACTGGTGGCGTCGCAGACACAGCTTGCGTCGTCATCGCCGTCGTAGCTTCCGCCACTCGTCAAGTGGTATAAATTGACCAATGCCTCCTCCATTTCATCAGTGTCAGCCTGATCCGCCGATTCAGCTCTTCACTACGCTCCTCTCGAGCCCTTCCTGCGCTCGCCCATCGCCTTTGCTTTGCGCGCGCTTTGCTGTCATGGGGTAGAGAACCCGTTCCTCACGACATAAATCATGTGAAGTAATTTTTGTTATGTTCTTTACAGATCCGTGGGGTGGCAGCATGGATTCCTCGTGTTCTCAATATTGGCCATCACGCTGGCTCTGTAAAATACACGGTGCGTTTAGATGGCTTGTCGTCGTTCGCGGCGCTATGCGATCAACCACTCAGGAAGCGTCACTCCAACGCCACTGCATGCGTTGTGCTGCGACGCGGCGGCGGTATCGCTTCTAGCCACAAAGAAGGAGCACGAAGGAGCAAAACTGATAGACGTGTGATATTGGAGAGGGAAACAGCGGGGAAAAAGCTCGGACGAACGTGTGACGCAAGCAGCGCCAGCCATCATGTGCATCACGACCACTCCCTGAACTAAGGCTGACCGATGACTACCGTTGAAAAGAGCGCATTTACACTGGCATTGAAATAAATAAAAAGGCGTTGGGTGCACAAAGTAGATGGCAGCAGCTCAGCGTATAAACAAGCTCTATTTGGCACGCTGATTGTATTGCTCAGACACCAGACGACATGATCGCATGATATGACGCAACTCCACTGCTTGCGATCACCTGACCGGTCAGGTGAAACACTACGCGAGTGCCATGTATGCTGTAAAAGAAGTCTCCTCAACGTGGCAGAAGCGTAGGCCAGGCGTCGAATGGTGTGAAATGAGCAACAAGTGGCTGTTTCAAACACCCGCCGATGTTATGACCGATAAGTTGCTGCGTCCAGTATTTGGTGCGGTTTGCTGCGTTAGAGAATATTTACACTACCAATACCGTGCAAAGCCTTCCACTCGGCGCATGACGTGTGTGGCGTGCGTGGCTTGGCGTGCTTGCCGTGTGAGGCTGCCAAAATCGCTGACGCATAGCGAAGCCGGGGCCCAAAGCCACGGCCGCCCGTTTCACCACGGTCTGCTTCATAATGCAATAGCCATAGTTTTGAAATGAATGAGTGATCTTAACTCAAATCTTCAACTTCTAAAAGAAGACTGAAGGAGAAAATATGGGAAAAAATCGGGTGTATCTTAACGTTAGCGATATTATGTTCCTAGTCGATAAAGTTGCGAGTAGCTTGTGTCTCTAATGGCTGCATTTGTTGTAATGGGTAGCATGCTTTCAACTACAGGCAATTATACACGAGAGATATTTTCGAACTTTTAAGGGAATACGCGCCGTAAGGTGTTTGCCTTTTGTAACGAACGGAAGTCTTTAAACCACGAAGTCATCATGATAATCAAAGTTCTGACGCGCGATCGCTTGTACCATGCAATATCAGTGCGATATCACATAATTTATTGTCTCGGAGTCGTGATGTCGACGAAAGGGAGTATACAGTAGGTTGAAGATCAAAAATGCTTATTACGCTGAACCTGTGGCCTCGAAAAAGCAAAGTAAGGTTACAGGAAGATACTGGCACTGATAACGGCGAGCAGAGCGTCGGCCGTCGATCAACTGACAAGCGGCGAAGCGTGTCGGCATTTGTACACTTGTCATTGGACATTCTAGCGTTATTGCTAGCGGCAACGTAGGGTCCAGAATAAACTGTACTCTTCACGGATTGGGCGTAATCTTAACAAAATTGTCTCCTGCCACTGTCTCGAGGCTTCTCGAGCAGTATTTCCGCCGTCGGCGTTGGCACCATTGGTTCTGAGTGAAAAAATCACCCCTGTGTGAAAAGTTGAGAAGTAAATCAAATAAAGAATCGAATTTTCGGTCCCACTGAGGATCCCACCCGGGCCATTCACGTGGCAAGCAGATGTCCTACCACAAAGCCAGGATGTTACTTGCAGCTGCTTCGGGGGAAAACACTACATAAATGCCATGTAGCGGAAGGAGTCTCCTTAACGCATTTCGTTCGACAGGCGTCACGACAAAAACGAGCCCATTTGGTGATTTGTAGGCGCATTTGGGAGGTCATCAAACTACGTTAAAAAAAGCCGGGATAGTACAGCCATCACCTTTAAAAAACAGGAACTTTCAAACAGCTCTAAAAATGAACAACTATGTTAATCTAGCGGAAAACAAATCATGCCTTTCCAGGCATGATGTTTTCCGCTAAATGGACATAGTTGTCCATTTACAGTGTGTGTGTGTGTGTGTGTGTGTGTGTGTGTGTGTGTGTGTGTGTGTGTGTGTGTGTGTGTGTGTGTGTGTGTGTGTGCGTGTGCGTGTGCGTGTGCGTGTGCGTGTGCGTGTGCGTGTGTGTGTGTGTGTGTGTGTGTGCGTGCGTGCGTGCGTGCGCGATTGAAGGACGTCCTGAAGGCCAGATTTCGCTATCGCGTACAGCTCTTAAAAGCGAAGCTTAAGGCTCCCCCAATTTTTCACTCTTCCAAAATGGTCTATTGCACAAGGTAACGTGATTACCCCCACGACATGAAGCCTGTATAGGTTTTCTTTGCAAACGATTATCAAGCACCAGCGGTGCTCGGTGAACGAGAAAAGAAATATAAAACCGACGGTTCTGCAGTGGAAAATTGAGCTGCCGTGCAGAGGGTTCGGGTTCGAATGTCAATTACTCCGTAATATTTTTTTTATTTTCGTGTAATAGCAGTCAGAGACGCCTAAAAGCGGCGGACAATTACGGCACCAAAAATGACTATGTTTTCATGATAGCTGTGAAATGCGTGCACTTTCGAGGTGCACTAGGTGGCTTACGCCCTTGAGGTACGAGTCGACCACCCGTCCTTGTTCGCGGGTGAGGTAGGCGATGCGACCGCACTTGGACGTGGCTCCAAAAGAGGGCGCCACGCGCACGCGGTCCTCGAAGAGGTCTCCATTGCGAGCGGGGGGCTCCTCCCGCAGACTGCGATAGGCGCCGATCAGCAGCTGCGCCGAGTCCGCGATCACTGCTTCTTCAGCCTGCAAGAATGTGCCGAAATGCGCGGGTGAGTTCGGGACTTTATTACTCCGCCTTAACAGAACAAAAATATAACAAACAAAATTACATGTTAACATTACAGAATTAACAAAATTAACAGAACAAAAATTAACAGAACGAAAATAACAGAACAAAATGAACAGAACACTGCCGAAATGCAATAGCCATACGAACCGATATGCTAGGCAAGGCTATTTGCACGAGAAATTCGACAGCAGGATGCTTTCCCATCCTGTTAGTCACCTCATCAAGTAAACATTATGCAATAACTTAAAATCTTAAGCTGACTCCGTGGCTCTAGTAAGTGTCTTCTATGGATGGCTTGCACTCACGTCACAACCACGTATGAACATGATAAGACGCGAACTTTGTAATGTCAAGTTAGTGCTATCAGTACATATCCCACGCTGGTTTCTTCGTTCTTCAAGCACAGAGGCCCAATAACGTTCCAGTGATCACACAGACGCTGCTAGGTTTAATCAGCTCGTGCCTCGACGTCATTAAAGCCGCCATGTTGGTTGTGCGTCCATGACATCCCATACACGCTATCGATTCCGTTTTTTTCGGGATTTACTTTGTCCTGATGTTATTGCAAAGTACAAGCACATATTGGAATTGCACGATTCAGTCAATCAATATTGTACATTTTTTATCATGGACACGTTATTATGTGCCGTGATGGATGTGAAACTTTATTGCTAGTCCTGAAGTGCACGACTCAACGTGCAGCGGGTTGCTCCCACGTTCGTACTGCTAGACCAGGTCCGACCTCCGTGTCATGGACCCTCTGCACGGCCCACAGTTGATCAGCGACATCGGGGCTCTTGATAGCGGACAACCTCTTGACTATAAGTTTATCACCGGGGAATCAATAGGATGACAAAAATCACCTGTTTTAATTTTGTTGAAACCTCACGGCCGAGCAGCCAATATTTACCGTTGTTTTGTAGTTGTAGGCTTGCGTCAACTCCTCGGTGTTCTGGAACCGGAACGCTGTGATGTTGATGGCAGCGAATTCCGTGACTCCTTCTAGGTACCGGTGGCTTACAACCTGCGTTAAAAACTCCCAACGGCTGCAGTCTCCTACTTAATATCCTTTGGTAACTAAGTTTTTAAAGGAGCAGTGACAACAAATTTCAAACTCGAGGTTGGGGCGTTCATTCGATAACATAAGGTATGCATAAGGTATTTTATCGATGCAGGAATGGCATCCGTTGCGTACATGTCTTCTATTTCAAGCGCAAAGAGCGTCGAACGGCGCGTTCCCGACCACGCGACATCGACACTATCTTGACGCGTTCAGCAAGCTCCTAGGCCATGACTCATGCGCCGAGTGACGATGAGCGAGCAGTGATGACGTCGACCATTTTCGTGTTGTCATCACAGTTTGTACATGTTTAGTACTGCCTGGCTGCCTAGCAATTGCTTCACTTGCTTTGGTTTCCTTGGTTCGTGCGGCGCGTTCATGTGAATCCTGCCTTTTTGTTTTGCTCTTTCGGGATATTAGTCATGTGCACGTTAGTGATTGTTTGAAGCTACAGTCATCGCGAACACGAACCACGTGCATGCAGCGTTCATACATATGTCTTACCAGCCAGCGTGGCCCAAGCGTGCGTCTCCAGCTGCCTCGACACTGCTTGGTCCAGCGTCAATTTCAGAATCACTGCTCAGAAGAGGATCGAATTGAAAACGAACCGCTGCGATTCCATATTCCTCAGTATCTTTATCGACGCTTGTGTACGCCCCGTCACGGTGGTCTAGTGGCTAAGGTACTCGGCTGCTGACCCGCAGGTCGTGGGATCAAATCCCGGCTGTGGCGGCTGCATTTCCGATGGAGGCGGAAATGTTGTAGGCCCGTGTACTCAGATTTGGGTGCACGTTAAAGAAGCCCAGGTGGTCGAAATTTCCGGAGCCCTCCACTACGGCGTCTCTCATAATCAAATAGTGGTTTTGGGAGGTTAAACCCCACAAATCAATCAATCAATCAATCGACGCTTGTGTACGCTGATGACGGCGGCGACGATAACGTGGATGGCGAACACATGCCTATACACGTGTGTACAGAGCGGACAAACTGTCAAACTGAAACTCGTGTCACTATTTCGTCTGACCACATGGTCAGATTGGGCGGTGATCGTGGGGGGTTACCGCTTGGCAGTTCTGCAGGGCAGCGATGAAAATTAACAGGCTTTGCACCCGTTTTGAGTTAGGTTCAATAGTGGTCATACTGATGGATATTACATACATTGTTTCATCACTGTGTTCCGTTAGTAGTACCGAATCTTTACTAAGAGATCTATAAATACGCGTTGATGCAAAAAACGCCGCAGACGTCAAATTGATGCCACTGCTCCTTTAACGTACCATGAAACACTGCAGCAATGTCATATTCAATACTTTTTCCGATCACTTTTATCACGATATATTCTATAAGTATGAATGCTTGTTACGTAATCTGACAAATATTGCTTATTAGAATCAACACGCATCACACAACACGCGAGGTCACCCAGAGTTGCAGAAATGTAGGAACCGATGACATGCTACTAAAGGTTATTCTAAGAAACAGTTGTAGGTTTCTTCTATCTAACAAGAGAAATAAACGAACTTTTCCGATTTTCCGAGTGGGAGGCTTTGCTGGTGACGCAGGACCCTGACAACCAGCTACTATTGGTGAACCAGGCTCGAGCGGCGGCAGTGAGCCATGGCTACCTGGACTGCGGAGGCCACCCACCTTAGGGCTGAAGTACAAAGAGCCTAGTACAAATAAAGTTCATTTCATTCATTCCCGCTTTCACCCAGTGGCTGCCTGCATTCATCATCTCGAAAAAATTACGTCAAATTTTTAGGACTTTGGCGGAGCAGTCGAGTTTAAATTGAGTCAAACACAGTGCGGGACGCCGTTTTTTTTTTGTTCTGCGCTCATTCTCAACTATTACAGCTACCCCGCTGAAGCTTCTATGTCCACCAAGTTATGTTATGTCTGATTTTAAATGATTGACGTTAGTTATCGGAATGAAAATGTATGATAAAGCATTAACATGGATGCATCCCCATTAAGCAGTGTCATAGCTGTCAAACACCAATATACACTGCGGAAGCTCACTTATATCAATGTAAAGTGAACATTAAACTACGTCTGTTACCACATGCTTTACTTTCATGTTCTACCGATTGCTAGAACGGAGCAATAAATCATGTTTTTTTTTATTATTATTATTCTTCGCCAGCGCGTTCACTTAGTAGGGACGCTCGCGGGCGCCAGATGACGCCACCCGCTAAAACCCCTTGCCCCCCGCACGGCGGCTGTTGGGGAGAGGATGTACTGTGGAGGATAGTGTCGCTACATTCCATGTTAAGGGGCTTTACACGCCCCCGCACAATCGGCTCGAGTGTCGAACGCAGTTTCGCAACTGATATGATTTATGAACTCTGATTCCAGCCGTTGTGCGAAGTAGCCATTCGCTTCTTACAGCAGCGGCTGCTGTAGAACGTGGCTGTTCTACGCGGCACCTTTTCGCACATAAGTAGCACAATGAGTATAATATTGGACCCAAGAAATTAAAATGTGATTTCGTGGCCACTCACGGGCCTCACAAGCACGTAGTGGTAGTTCCTCCTGCCCATGTAGATGTCCCTGACGTGCCGGATGACGATGTCTTTGGCGAGCTCGTGGTCGCAGTCGAGCACAACCAGCTTGCGTCCGTGCGGGTCTGCTCGCTCCATGGCCGCCAGTGCGGCGTGCGCCGAACTCCCGTCGCGCGACACGCGCAGCATCCTCGTGATGGCGAGCCGTCGGTGGCCCTCGGGTGGCTGCAGCAATCGACCCAGCGTGGCCAGCGCTGCGATTTGTTCACAACCACTGTCGATTTCCGTGTTTTATGTACAGCGAGAGAAGAGAAAAAAAAGGGGGAAGCAGAAACAATTGAAAGTCATGTGCCAAGTGCTAAAACGACCTGTCCAAAAAAAACAAACAAAAAAACGAAATATTGCTTGCAAAGCGAGTTCGGCAGAGAACGGACTTGGTCAGCATTCCATAATCCTTTGTTCTGACAAACGGCAGTTATCTAGTCAATCTAGTGCATCAGAAACTTGAAACATCTTTTCTAATGATGATGATAATAATAATACTTATAGTATTAAAAGTAATAATCATACTCTTAACTGCTCGTTTTACAAGAAATTAGAACGGGCTATAACCTCCCTGTTCTCCTTCCTTCCTCCTACTTTTGTGGAGAAACATCTCCATAATTGTGAAATCAGCCTCCTCGGAAAAACAAAATATGACCAATATCTGTATTGTGAGGGTGCGCAAGCAGTCGTAGTGCTAGTATTTGTTCCTTTCTGCGTAATAAACCCGACAGCTGTTATTTTTGCGCCTGCCTTGTATTGTTCTGCTTTTCGTTTTGCCGTTTTTCGGCCGTTCTTCCACCATGAGGATAGACTGTTTTGCATGCTACTGCGAGCATCCTCTTTCCTACTAGAGATACTGTATATGCTACCTTTAGGAAGCACAGTTATAGTTTACGGTGACCGTGGTCACCGAGGTCAAGAGAACGGCATTACCGTGCAGCAAACGTTCGTTGCGGACAACGTCTTATAGTTTAGCGGGATAGCGTTTACGCGGTTTACGTGCCCTAGCTGGGACGGTGGCGCCACCTATCGGATGTTTAATAGGGTAAAGACACTGAAAAGGAAAAGAAAACGAGAATACTTGCCTATGCCACATAACGAACGTTGTTACAAATTAGTTTACTACTAATAAAAGCAAATAGATATGAACCACGCATTGAACGCGTAAAAAAAATATGTTGCCGATTTGTTTACATCGATCTTGTAGTTAGGCCTCGACGCGCTCGAAATGGGAAGCTATCTCAAAAACTTCTCCAATTTATCCTTAATACTCGGTCTTCGAAGCTAACTGAAGGCAAGCGAAGCCACTTTAAACAGTCATTTGCTACAAACAACATGAATCTTTCAACAACTACGCCAAAATCACTGCGAAGAGGGCGTCCGAGAGCGGTGCCTAGTTTACGTACACAACGTACACCTACGCTACCTCGGTAACGTTAAATCTGAAAAATACCGCGCGTACGGTAAGCGGTACGGGTAACGTACGTATCTGCGCATGCGCACTTCAATTCCGTTTTCACGGTACGCCCGGTGTACAATAACTGCTTCGTAACTCTATATACTACGTGATCGTAGCTACCTCTGGTGTTTATGCGTAGCAACAGTATGATCAAGTGTTTGAGGGTTTTTATTTTTTTTTTCGAAAGTGATAAATTCGCAGTGTGGCCCCAAACAATCGGAAAGTTACCGTGTTCGGAGTCGTAAAAGAAGACGGCCGAGCGAAAGTTACACGCTTCAGCAAAGTCGAGCACGGCTGCTGTCAGGTCGGGCATCATGCTAACGCCCAGCGGGTCGAGCGGCTCTGGTCGTGGCGTCGCGTCGTCGTCCACTGCCATCGTTCCGTTTGCCACCGTGTCGACCATCGAGTCATTAGTGGCAACCCCATTTTCAGGCACGCAGTTTTCTCCAGCGGTGGTCGTGATGCGTGGCACGTTCGTGTTGGCGAAGAGCGACCGGACCGACGCGTCCGAGAGTCCCGACGTCGGGATGAGCACGGTTGTCACTCCGGAACTCAGCTGCCGGCACACTGGAAAAAGAAAGGGACGATGGAAAAGTACCACTGCGATTGGCCAAGTTCATGAAAGGTGATGGTGTAAACGAAGAGCGACGCTCCCAGATGCGCTTACGTTCATGCGTCACCGTAAAGAGGTCGTCTTTGTGTTCAGCCGCGTATGCGCTGAATTCGATGCCCAAGCGCTTGGCGTCTTGGCTTGCGTTGAAGTTTCTGATGACCTTCTCGAATTCCCGCCACGCTTCGTGGTGGTTTGGTTTGAGCAGCACGCCTGCATGGTGAACAATGCACGCACGATAGATTAGTATCTGAAAGTTACCGGCAAGTTCTTCGAACGAAGCGGCAGCATTGAAATACAGTGAGCACCGAACTCAACTTAATCGCGAGATTCTCCATCCTGACTTTAGTGAAAAGTGACAGCTTTTCCGCAAATGCGAAGCAATGAACGTGTTAGCAACAAATTGAAAGGTCACGCGAAGAATGGCAATCAGATGGAAATGTAACACGCGTCTCTCACGCACACATGGCACACGATACATACTCACGAGTACAAAGGAATGCGAATAAGCGTCTCAGTTGTTACTTCACTGTGTCTGAAAAGCATGCCCTTTTTGCAAATGGAGACTGAGCAGTGAGTGCAGTGATCTTTGTGCACCCTGTAACTACGACGGAATCGTTCCTGTGAAAGTCCAAGACGTACGATTCTCCCCACCCGAGAGAGCACGCACACATGTGATTGTTCCACCCACCTCCCTCTCTCCGCGGGGCAAAGTACGCGTGGGAGACGAGAGTGCGCCCTAAAGCAACACCCTCTAGAAAGGCAAGGCCTTAGCTTTCTTCTAGTGACGTCAGGCGATAGGGCGGACTGGTAAAAGTACGGAGCACTGTTCAAGAGAGGTTGTCGCATAGAATTACCAAGCGGGCGCTTTTTTTTTTTCTTGCAAGAACGAGCATGCACGTAGTTTAAAATAAATTTCACTCGAAGCAAATTATAGGTGCGAAAGATTTATTTACACAAACTAGTTTCGTTTTGTGTTTGCGCTTTATCAGAAGCTGTTCACCTATTTATTCTGGAGAGTTGTGGCTTTCCGTTTTTTTTGCCTTGTCAGCAGCGTCAAGAAGTTTGTCGTTGAGCTTTCCACAAACGCTCTTCAGTAAAATGTTAGTGCTGCACCGCAGGATGTGTTTCAGCACTGATTCGCTTGTGTGACCGTTCTCTCAGGTGTCGAAGTCAGATGGCTCTTCGTTGGCCAGCAAATGCAGCCTTTGTTTTTCCACTCATCCAGCCATTTCAAAAGCAAGAGCAAAAAGTCAAGCTTTACGTTTTGCCTTTCAATATTCGACGGGTAAAGGGCTTTTCTCGACAGCCCATAGCCATATTTCAACAGCTGGTCACACTCTTTGCTGTGCAGATCCCTGATTGTCGAAAATGACGCTGTTTGCATGCGCTCTGATTGTGCTGCGTCTGTTTGCATCTCAGGGAAGTAGAAGCATACTTGGTCATTCTTCTGGTTGATCCAGTTCTTTCGTATGCATTTTAGTATGTGTACCGGGTCTATAACGAAGAACAGCGGCCTCGCAGGGTCCGACGGGTGTTGATACACAATTCTGTTGGAAGGGGTCGATTCGAAGTGAGACATCGCTTTCCTGTTCACGGCGTTGTTGTCACTCACGACACACACAACGCGGTACCGAATCTTTTCCAGCCCGCAAATCACATTTTTCAGCATCTTGTGCAGGAACTCCGCGTGTAGTCGGTGCTCGGGCACGATGTGCGCAACTTCTTTGAATTCTCGGGAACTTTGAATTCTCGGGAAGCTCGGGAACTTGGACGGTACAGCGTCCGGGCGGAGGCGAACATGGGATAATGGCACTGTAATTGTGCGGCCAGTAGTTACATCGGTATGCGAGGCTTCTCGGATGATGTCCTCCTCTCTGAAGAGAAGTTCGCATACCTACCAAGGAAATTTACATACAATGAGCAAACCAGTGAGTATTTGACAAAGTGCGGCTTGTGAACCACTTATTCAAGCATATGCAAATATTGAATTTACATTTGCAATGAAACAACAATGCTCTACCAGAAAGAAAGCTTACCCTGGAATTCTCGGTCACGGAGAGGTCTTCCTGTGGCACAGCGCGTATTCACGCGTTCCTCAGAGTTTGATCCCTTGAGAACTTGAAAACGTGCACTTTCGTGTCCACGGTGTAGTTGCCACGGCATCGCGGCACACAGCATTTGCACGGCATCTCACCGTCGCACCTTCAACATTCTGAAGCCGCACGTGCGTTGCTGCGACGTGCTGGGACCAGCCGAACCGGTCAAGCCGCCTCTTGCAGCCGCCCCATTAGCTGACGTGGCGCGACTGGAAAGGGAGGAGAACTGAGGCCTTCTCCCTTTCCAGTTGGTGTTGCCTAAAGGCGCGTTTACCCTAGAAAGATAGAACACCAAATGATGTCTGTGGGCTGTCTTTAGGAGTGCCTTTTCTCTTGTCGTCAGAGTATGCACACTGCAAGGACACAAACAGTCCGCGGGTGGCCCCTCCAAGACCACGCCGTGCCTTGTCATGTTCAAAGTCTTTCGTTGGCCAATTATGTAGTCCTATTGGAGGCACACTCAGTGACACTGACTAAACTTGCACACCTGCACCTCATTTTTGGCCATGCTCCCTGCTCTGTCATTCTCCCTCTCTGGCTACACAGTGCAGCCCCCGCCATAATCCATAGTAATGAGAGATGGGTGTGGGGCATACAATAGGGAAGTCAAGAAAAGACATCCATGGTGCTCGAGCTGCCTATTCAGACGCCAGGGAAGCCTCGGAGAGGGCATTGTTGACTCCCCCAAGATTGGCAGCTTCGTGGTCGTTCGAAGCAAAGACACAGGCAAGTTTCTGCTCAGCCGCCGATCTCCTATACATACATATACCACTGTATATGTATATATATACGGGGAAGTATACCGTTTGACTCCAGGAGCAGAAACGATGTCTGTCCGTTTGTCTGCTTGTCCGCCGAAACGATGCCCTAAACGGGCAAAATCTAACCCTGATATTGCTCAAGTTGCAGCGTTCATACTTGTGCGATTGTCAATTAAAAAGCTATTATCGCGCATACCTGAGGCACAATAGCAACACGACATTGTCCTTAGGTGTGTTTCTTTATTCCAGAGAAGGCATGCATGAATAATTCTAAACTGTAAACATAAATAGGCCGAGATGGGAGTAAATGACCTTGTCCTCCAGCGCACGCCCCGATGGGAGTTTTATAAACACCGCATGGAGGGAGTAAAAAAAATTACTCCCCGTCAGTAGGGGGTTTTTGTTTGGGGCCAGGGGGGGGGGGGGTTATTTATATCCATCGGGGAACTTTTTGAGGTCAGTGTGGTAGTAGATTTTTTGCATCGCCTGAGAAAAAATTACGTCAGCAGCCATACCATGCACGAGCGTAACTTTATTTGCATTACCTTCGAAGCACACAACAATAACAACAGTACACAAACACTCTCACAACGTTCACGTAATATTACAACACTCACACTCGCCAGAGCTTGCCACCCGCAGTGCACAATTACCATTCAGTCACCGGGTATAT